>CAUYLG010038533.1:0-12618 GCA_963573385.1 Cacajao melanocephalus
ATAAGAACACATGGACATAGGGAGGGGAGCACTACACACAGGGGTCTGTTGGGGGGGAAATAGGGGAGGGACAGTGGGAGGTGGGGAGGTGGGGAGAGATAGCATGGGAAGAAATGCCAGATACAGGTGAAGGGGAGGAAAGCAGCGAATCACACTGCCACATGTGTACCTATGCAACAATCTTGCATGTTCTTCACATGTACCCCAAAACCTAAAATACAATAAAAATTAAAAAAAAAAAAAGATACACGCTCATAGTTACTCGCATTTGCTCTGCCCAGTACTGTTCAAAGCACTCATACACTAACCCCATGAGTCCTACAATTATACTCATTTTACAAGTGACAAAACAGGTGCAGAAAAGTCATTTGTGCAAGATCATCAACTTCAGAGAAAAATGGCCCCCTCTTTTCCATGGCTCGAAAATGGCCTAGATTGTGGGTGAATGGTCATAGTTTAAGAGGACAGATTTCCTAACAAGATAACACAGAGTGGTCTTTCCTTCTGTTTTTAAGTTTCTGTGTGTCAGAAATGTTATCACTCAGGTATTTTTTCTCCAGGGAGAGAGAAACCACAAAAAGTCCTGATCATAGTGAAGCATAGGAAAACTAATGCAGAATGGAATTTATTTTTGAGATTTCTTCTGGTCAGGAGAGTTAATTTCCAGAGCCACTTGTTTATGTGTCTCAGTCACCCCATCTTTTTGGGGTAGTAGGAATAGGAGAAGCACGAGATGTTAAGAAGGAAAAGCAAGCTGATTTTAATCTCATGAGCGTGTGCAGAGTTGGCTCATTTCAGAGACAGATCGTGTAACCTTTCCAGCAACATTGGAAATTATTGTTAATACTCTTGGTTGCTTGCCATTGTTGCTGCAACTCATATTTCAGGTCAGATTTCTTTATCCCAGTAATGTGTGTTTAATTCTGAACTTACGGGGGAGAGTTTGTGGTGAGAGGGAAAGGAGGAGAGGAGGAAACGCAGCTCCTATGAAGCGCTGCTGACTCCAGCCATTCTTTAACACTGATAATTACTCATTTTATATATGCTTCTCTCAGAGGCACTCAGAGTGAAAAGAAAGTCTGAGCTGTTACAGAAGCAGCAACAGCAGAAAATTCTTGATGTTAAATCGTGCAGTATTGTTGTTGACTCTGAAAACAGATTCAAATAAGACTACTGAAACAGAAGAAAAACACCGCAAGGAGTGACGGCAGGGCTCTCCTACACTTGCATTTACTATATTATCCAAAATAGAATTCATTTTAGGACATGGCAGTACTGAGGATACATAACATTAGCTGGCATCAGGGACATAGTGTGTTCAGTGAGGAAGAAAAGAAAGAGGGCCTGCAAAGGGTAGTCTCAAACTTGTTTAAAAACCTGAACGTTATTCTCCTTCAATGTTTGTATCGTATATGCATGATTTGGGGCCAGTGATTTGAAGATGTTCCTGAGCACGGACAACTGAGGGACCTTTAGGAATTAGATGGTTATAGTTCAATACTATTTGAAAACAAGATTTTGGGATAACTGATTTTCAGAGATTCCATCTGGCTCTGCATTGCTCACATGTGGCAGACCTCAGAGTAGTTTGCATATACAAAGTGAATGTAGAGGATGACATCAGAATGAGGGTCAGGACAACGAGAGAATGAAAGAGACATTATTTATGGATGGTAAGATGGGTGTGGATAAGTATTAAATATCGCCCACCCTCTTGACATATGACTGTGGAGAACATTACCGCAGCTGTACAAACAGTTTTAAAAAATCATTTGAATCACATGACCCAGCAATGCCACTCTTAGGTATATACCCGAGAGAAATGAAAACACATGTCCACACAAAGACTCGTCTGTGGCTGTTCGTGGCAGCCTTAGTCCAAACGTGGGAAGACCCAAATGTTCATCTGATGAATGGATAAAATGTGGTATATCCATACAGTGGAATGTTATTGAGCAATAAAAAGGGTGACATACTGATCTATGCTACAGCATGGATGAACCTTGAAAATCTGCTAAATGACAGAAGACAGACACAAGGACCACATATTATATGATTCCATGTATGTGAAATGTTCAGCATGCAGAAATTTATAGAGACAAACTAAATTAGTCATTGCTTAGGGATAGAGGGGAAAGAAGGAAATGAGGGCTGACTGCTAATGGTTATAGGCTTTTTTAAAAAAGTGGAGGATGGGGCGGGCGCAGTGGCTCACACCTGTAATCCTAGCACTTTGGGAGGCCGAGGCGGGTGGATCACCTGAGGTCAGGAGTCTGAGACTAGCCTAACCAACATGGCAAAACCCCCTCTCTCCTCAAACTCCAAACATTAGCCCGGTGTGTTGGCGGACGCCTGTAGTCTCAGCTACTTGGGAGGCTAAGGCAGGAGAATTGCTTGAACCCAGGAGGTGGAGGTGGCAGTGAGCTGAGATCGCGCCACTGTACTCCATCCTGGGTGACAGAGCAAGACTCTGTCTCAAAAAAATTAAAAGAAAAAAAAGCGAAGGAGAGACAAAAATGTTCTACAGTTCTGTGAATGTACTAAAAACTGTTGAATTGTAATTTAATTGGGTGAATTTTATGGTATGGGAATTGTATCTCAACAAAACTATTTTAAAAAACCATTTGACCTGCTGACATGCTAATTAGTCTATAAAGTTTACCTTGGCTCAATTGACTTTTACCAATTGCTTCCTCTTTCAGCTTAAACTCACCTAATGCTTTTTGTTATTTTCAAATAATAGATATGCCATGATATGGTCTATGCTAAAAATAACACCTGATCTGTTTTGGTGGTAATAATAGGAGGGCCAGAGGCAGTCTTTGTTCAGTGTCTACCAAATTTTTTTTTTTTTGAGATGGAGTCTCACTCTGTTGCCCAGGCTGGAGTGCAGTGGCGCCATCTCGGCTCACTTCAACGTCTGCCTCCTGGGTTCAAGTGATTGTCCTGCCTCAGCCTCCTGAGTAGCTGGGACTATAGGTGCATGCCACCATGCCCAGCTAATTTTTGTGTTTTTAGTAGAGACGGGGTTTCACCGTGTTGGCCAGGAGGGTCTTGATATCTTGACCTTGTGATCTGCCCTCGTTGACCTCCCAAAATGCTGGGATTACAAGTGTGAGCCACTGCGTCTGGCCTTTTTTTTTTTTTTTTTTTTCTTGAGAGAGAGTCTCGCTCTGTCACCCAGGTTGGAGTGCAATTGCGTGATCTTGGCTTACTTCAACCTCTGCCTCCTGGGTTCAAGCAATTCTCATGCCTCAGCCACCTGAGTAGCTGGGATTACAGGCGTGTCCCACCGTGCCCAGCTAATTCTTTATATTTTTAGTAGAGATGGAGTTTCATCATGTTGGCCAGGCTGGTCTCAAACTCCTGGCCTCAAGTGATCCGTCTGCCTTGGCCTCCCAAAGTGCTGGAATTATAGGGATAAGCCATCATGTCTGGCCTGTACCAAATATTGAAGGCAAATATTTTTAAAATGTTAAGTGCCGTTACTTACAAATTAGGAAAACAATTACCATGCTGGCTCCAGGCCCTAATTGACCATGACTCTAAAAACTGTAGTAGTTGGTTTTCTTGATGTCATCCTTAAATGTGAGGGAATTACTAAGTCAGCCCCATTTCCCCTTAGCTTCTTATTGGTACAGGATCAGTATCAAGATCTATTATAAATCACCCCATCTCTAATATTTTACTATTAATAAATTTCTACCTCCCAGGTGCCTTAATGTTCTTCAGTTGAGGAGATATTTTTAATTTTCCTGTATAGAGGCAGTGGCAGAGCCTATACCCGGAAATAGTAACTGCAGCAGGTTGACAAGATTTAGGGAGACAGTTATGCTTAAGTTGGATGAACGGTTTTATAGGCCAGCAGAGAATTTGTATCAGAAACACGCTTGTTATAGCAGTACATAAAAAGCCGTTGGTAGCAAAGCACTGTTTTGTCATTGGCCTCCCTGCTGGGCTCTCCTCGAGGCAGAGTAGACCTATGGTTGTATTTTGCATCTGAGAACACACCTCTCATTTGTAATCATTGGTTTCAGAAACAACAGCCTTGGAAGTGAACAGGAAGCTGGAAAATGACTTTCTGGCAGCAGAGGAGAGCAGAAGAGCATAAACAATGCTGAGAGATCAGATTTATGTTTTAGAGTAAGTGGGGACCAGTGTCATGGTTTCCATCCCCATGAAAACCAGCTCCTGGTGCCCTCTGACTTTGAAGTAAAATGCAGCCACCCCCTTCTGTCACACTCCAGAGTTTAATTTGCTCAGGGTGTTTCCTGATTCTTGAGAAGGGTTACAGCACCATCAGAGGCTTGTTTACAGTAACATACTTTCATTAGTTGCTGGAATGGCAACAATTTTGTTTCCTATCATCTAATTTTTACTTGTGACCTGCTTTTATGTGGTGGTGTGTCTTTTCTATTTCCGACCTATCTAATTGCTTGCTTATTATGAAAAGCTGCTGAGGATAAGCCCTTAGTTAGCCATTACATATGTGTAGGAAAGATATGGTCATTTAAATTTATGTATTTGTTTTGACATTAAAGGAGCAATGGGCGTGCCACTGCCTGGCTGTAGGGGTGGACTGGGGATCGGGAGGCTCCATTACCATGGGAAAGGGGCCAGGTTTAATAACTTCACCCGTCAAAAAGCTCATAACCCTCTGAGCTTCCCTGCATCATTCCAGAAGAGGATTTGGGATGAGCTTCCAGCAACAGGCATACCAACAATGTAAGCAGAAATACAGAATGAGGACCAAGGGAAAAAGAAGAGTGCAGTTTGTTAGCCATATGGGTTAATGTGGTTGGTATGATTGTTTGAAATTTGACTCCAGGCTTTTTGGCAGGCACAGCCAAATGGGATGTGTGGTTAATCACACGTGTGGCTCCAAATCACTTTTACTTTGTGCCTTCTCTGAGGACTCTGGCATAAAGCCGCCCCTTTCTTGGTTCTTTTTGAGGGCAGAAAAGACCACAGCTGGGAGAAAGAGAAGGAGGTAAACACTGTCGAATGCCAATTGCTCTACTTGCCTCTTTACAGCTCTCACATCCCCCAAATAACAATACCAGCAGCCATAGCAGTGGAGACTGCATGTCTCCTGAGGGCCAGCCACCTGCCAGGCACTCGTTTGGTTCTGCCAGTCTTGTTGTCAGCCTGCAAGGGAGGCTTGGTGGTCACTGTTTTTGCAGAAGAGGATGCTTGGGCTTAGGGAGGTTACACAACCAGACGGTGAGCTCTGGAGCCAGCCCGAGTTGTGTCTGTTGGATTCTACAGTGCATGCTGCAAGCTTTCCCCATACTCTACACAGTTGTCCTTTTCCTTTTAGCTTTTACTTGGTTCTGGGCTACAGAATCTGCTAGTCTGCTTTTTTAGACAGCCAGCAAGTAGGTCTGTTAGTGAGGGTTTGGGTTCTGGGCATAGGTGTGTCATAACTCTTTCCAGTCTTTGGAGTCCTTTTCGATTCCCTTCCTTGCAGCTTTGGGGCAGTATCAAGTTAGTCTGTGTGTGGCAGTATCTCTTTTTTCCCTTTCATGGTTTAGGATTATCACAGCAAATGTCAGTAATTATAAAATGCATGGCTGAGCTCAGGAGCTATTGTGCTCTATGTGGCTGCTAATCCCCATGCTAAATGGCACCGCCAAGGGGCCTTTTATGTTCTTGTCTGTTTTTATAGTTAAACATTCCCCCTACCCCCACCCCTAGGCCTTCAGCTGCCTTCACAAAAGTAGCTCACCTGTCCTCTGCTTATAATTTACTATATCCTGTATCCGAACTTGCTTTAACTGTGTGATAAGAGAGAACTAGCACATTAACTGACTCTTTTTGCTCGGAATGAAATGCAAGAGCTTCAGTATTCAGACTTTGCCATCTGATTTGACATCTTTTAGCTTACATTGAGGAATTTGGCAATTCAAGGGTTGACCATTTTGGAGATCTTTATCTACCTACCTACCCCATTTCCGCAATATTAATACACGAACACCTTTTCCCTTTTTCCCCCTCAGTTATCAAGATTCAGATAAAACAGTGCTTGGTGAGGAATGGGTGTGCCTTGCCCATCACCACTAAAAGAATTGATGCAAAATCTGAAGGCTGGATTTTGGGAGAATACATATGAGAGCGCAAAAACATTAAACTAGCTACATTCTTTTCTTTATCTGGAGCATTTTTTACCTTGCTGCTATTCATAAATGACTTCCTAATGCTAGTCCTATGCGTATGTAGAAAAAGCAAAAAACCCAGGTCTATTTATGTTTGAGATGTCTTATATGTGGTATGTACTAAGCAAGTATCAAAGTAAACCCCTCACACACAGACACTGTATATTGGGATGTATTCTAAACAAATACATTCCACAAATAAGCACTGCCGGGCGTTGGTTTGAAAGGAGGAAAATCGCCCCAGCCTGACAGGGAAGATTACCTCTGAAATGGTCATTTTGTTTCCCACCAGACCTGTAACAGATATGGTCATGCACTGCTTCATGACAGAGACACATTCAGAGAAATGTGTCATTAGGGGATTGTGTTGTGCAGACATCATAGTATAGGTACACAAACCTAGATGGTATTTGCTACTACGCACCTAGGCCATACGTTATACATAGCCCATGGCTCCTAAGCTACAAACGTGCACAGCATGTTACTATTGCTGAATATTGTAGGCAATTGTAACACGATGGTAAGAATTTGTATACCTAAACATATCTAAACATCGAAAAGGTACAGTAAAATTATTTATGGGACCACCGTCTTACATGTGGTCCCTGTTTATTGAAACATTGTTATGTGGCCCATGACTGTACTCTTTCTCTCTCTCTGTCCCTGTCTCTTTCTTTCTCCATCTCTCCCCACCTGCCCATTTCCTGTCTCCTTCCCTCCCTCCCCCATTTATTTGAGTACTGTTTCATTACCTACAAAGGCAACTGAATCTGTCTGTCCACATAGGATGGGAGGGCCCGAATCAATAGGACACTCATATCATTTAAAAAGAGTTGCTCCTTTCTTGAATACACGCAATGCAATTTAAACGATGACATCTGCTGGGCAGTGTGAAGGTGCTGGTCCAGGCAGGGAAAGGGGAGCAGAGTCAGGGACAGCAAGGCAATGCATCTACTAGCTCTCACAGCAAAGGACAGTGCAAGCAGGAGTTGACACTTGTCACACTAGTCAGTGATGATTTGTAACACTTTGGGGCAAGATGTTCAATCTAAAATTCCAGCTAACTCTCAAATAGGAACTCTCCAAAAATGCAGTCTTGGACTTTTAGAAAAAGTGAAAGCAGACATCAGAGAGGTAATAGTAAACACTAGGGTTTAGCAAACAAACCAGGACACAAGGCTAAGCTAAGAAGTTAAAGTGTTCCTACCAAGATGCAGGCTGGTCATGCCACTGAAATCCTGCCATTCATCACAGTAATATCCAGATGCTGTAACATTGCCCTAGGAAAGCAGAGCCCCTGCCCCAGCAGAGAGACTGAGCATGGTTGGACTCTGCCGTTTTAGAATGAGGTAATGCCGGTTTATATTCTATGCTGGCTGGACAAATTGCAAAAAACCTCTCTTATTATTACCTCTTTCCCTGGATAGAGAAGAGACTACCTTGAGCTACACCCCCTCACCCCGCCTTTTTGTGTTTTGAGATGGAATCTCGTTCTGTCGCCCAGGCTGGAGTGCAGTGGCGTGATCTTGTCTCACCGCAATCTCTGCCTCCCGGGTTCAAGTGATTCTCCTGCCTCAGCCTCCTGAGTATCTGGGACTACAGGGTGCACCACCACACCCAGCTAATTTTTGTACTTTTAGTAGAGTTTCAGTAGAGATGAGATTTCACCATGTTGGCCAGAATGGTCTCGATCTCTTGACCTAGTGATCCGCCTGCCTCTGTCTTTTAAAGTGCTGGGATTACTGGCATGAGCCACTGCGCCTGGTCAACCCCTTTCAAAATTTGTCCAGCGGCAGCATTTTCCAACCAGTATGGTGTTTTGTCTTTGTGGAGGTTAGGGTTAGAACCCTGACCTGTACTACTGTTGCCATGGTAACTGCCCTTGACTTTTAAAAAAATTATATAATTTCCTGAAAATGTTGTTAGACAACGTTTTTACAAGAGCACCCTCCACACTTAAAAATGTGACACTTTGCTCTTAGAACTTTTGGGAGAGTATTTAAAAAAGCAGCAGACCCAAGTGAGGAGCAGGTCTGCAAATCTGAGACGCAGATGTGCCGATTGGGCAAAGGCCCAGGGCGCGCGTGTGCAGCGGCTCCAGTTTTCCAGCTTGGGCCTTCTTGCCATTGCTTATCTGCTTCTTTACATTCTGTTTGAGAGTAAAAGGAAACTTACTGCTAATCGCTGATTTAAATACTTAAATTCTGCAGAAGTGTTTGTTGTATTGCCTTCAATCACTCCTTCCTCGGTGTTTTCTAAATATTTCTGTGTAAATTAAGACACGTGTTTAATTATTTCACTTTTCTTCCACGATGAATAGGCCATGAATGACTTGGCCCCTCTGATGCCTCAGGTCAGTTTATTTCTCTTTTCCTTCCCCTGCCCCACTTGAATGAATGAACACCTATATGTCCTTCTTTCCTCTTTGTGGCCTGAGCTCATTCTTGGGGAGACCCTGATGATGCTCCTTTGACCAACTCAAGGGCTGCTAGGACTAGAGGGTCCCTGGAGTCCACCTAGCCCTAACACCTTAGCGGGACCAGACCAGACCGGAGGGTGTAGCGGTGACATGCTCACTCTTAACCATGAACTTGGTACTGGCACTGGAGTAGCCCTTGGGGACACCAACTCCTGTCGCAGAGCTGCTTCTACACATCTCCCGGCCCCGCTCTTTCTCCTCCCCAGCTTATGAAGCCTCCAGTGCTGTCAGGCACTCCCTTTCTGGCACCTTCCTCTTGGTTCTCATTCTACCATTCCATCTACTTTTCTGTTTCTTTCTCAGCTGCTCACTCTTCCTTCTTAGGATTTTTTTTTTTTTTTGAGACAGGGTGTGGCTGTCACCCAGGCTGAAGTGTAGTGGTACGGTCTCAGCTCACTGCAACCTCAAGCCATTCTCCCACCTCAGCCTCTTGAGTAGCTGGGACTGTGCCTTGCCCGGCTAATTTTTGTATTTTTTGTAGAGACGGAGTCTCACCATGTTGCCCAGGCTGGTCTCAAACTCCTGAGCTCAAGTAATCTGCCCGCCTCGACCTCCCAAAGTGCTGGGCTTACAAGCATGAACAAGTGTGCCTGGCCTCAGGGGTTCTTGAATGAGGTACAGCCCTTGGCCCTCTGTTTTTCTCTGTCTTCTCTCCCTGAGGTGGCTTATCTGTTCTTAGGATTTTGCTTGTCACTTCTTTGCTTACAACTCCCAAAACTCTGCCTGGGCTTCTCCAATGGAGCTCCAGTCAGGTGGCTGAAGCACCGCAGCTCTTGGGTCCCACCTTGAGCTGCCAGGTGCCTAAGATGTGGACTGGAGGAGTGACTGCCACTGTGGTTCACTCCCATGTTAGATACAGGGCTAATCTCAGCTCTGCCACTCCCCATGTGTGACCCGGGGCAAGTTACTTAATTCCCTAAGCCCTGTTTCCTCATCTGTAAAATGGAGATGACAGTAGCACTTTTATTATTACTATAATTATTATTTTGAGACAGAGTCTCGCTCTGTCACCAGGCTGGAGTGCAGTGGCTCAATCTCAGCTCACTGCAGCCTTGCCTCCCAGGTTCAAGTGATTCTCCTGCCTGAGCCTCCTGAGTAGCTGGGACTAGAGGTGCATGCTACCAGGCCCAGCTAATTTTTGTATTTTTAGTAGAGATGGGGTTTTACCATGTTGGCCAGGATGGTCTCAATCTCTTGACCTCATGATCCACCCTCCTTGGCCTCCCATAGTGCTGGAATTACAGGTGTAAGCCACCGTGCCCAGCCAGTAGCACTTCCTTAGATGGTTCACCAACCATTGAGGAATGTCTCTGTAGCACATAGGGCCGATATAGGTACAGTCAACTGCTAGCTAACAGTAATTTTTATTCTCTCTAAAATGGAAAACCCTCCTAGGCCACTTCTCCTGAACCCAGTGTTGGTTTTTCAGTCTGGCTTCCCTGTCCCATCAATGTCACTAGTACCCTCCATCTTGGAACTTTTGAACCATCTTGGATTTGTCCATTCTCTTTTTTTTGAGCTAATCTCACTCTCTTGCCCAGGCTGGAGTGCAGTGGCGCGATCTCAGCTCACTGCAACCTCCGCCTCCCAGGGTCAAGCAATTCTTCTGCCTCAGCCTCCCAAGTAGCTGGGATTACAGGTGCCTGTCACCACGCCCAGATAATTTTTGTATTTTTAGTAGAGATGGGGTTTCACCATGTTGGCCAGGCTGGTCTCGAACTCCTGGCCTCAAGTGATCTACCTGCCTCAGCCTTCCAAAGTACTGGGATTACAGGTGTGAGCCACTGTGCCTGGCCTACCTATTCTCTTTAAACCCTATATTTGGCCAATCACCATGTTTTATTGACATTGCCTCTGCAATTGCCCTTGAATTTCTCTGTTTCTCTCCACTTACCCTGCAGCCTCCCTAACTGGTCTCTTGGGTCTGGCCTCTTCGGCTTTAGATGCTGATTCTTTCTGTCTATGCTGATTCTGTGAGCCTCTTCATAAAACCAAACTTCTCTAAATAATGCTCCCATAACAAATATGTTTATTCATTCATAACCCTGTTCAATGAATCACTATTAAGAACCCACTGTGTGCTAGGTAGCTGCTCTGCCAGAGTCTTACTCATTTTTATGTCTTTAGCACCTGTTAGAGTTAAGAGAGAATTTAATGAAACATGACAACTAATGTGACTAATATATTTTAAAATTTGCAGAAGGCCAGGTACGGTGGCTCATGTCTATAATCTCAGCACTTTAGGAGGCTGAGGCAGGCAGATTGCTTGAGCTAAGGAGTTCAAGTCCAGTCTGGGCAATATGGCAAAACCCTGTCTCTATCAAAAATACAAACATTAGCTGGCAGGAGGATTGCTTGAGCTCAGAAAGTTGAGGCTGCAGTGAGCTATGATCACTGCACTCCAGCCTAGGCGACAGAGCAAGATGCCATCTCAAAAAAAAAAAAAAAAAAAAAGTACAGAAGTCCAACAAAGGGAGTGTTTATTCTATCGGGAGGTGAGGAAAGGATTCCCAGAAGAAAGAGCATTTGATGGAAGGCTTAAAAGTCAAATCGACGTTGCTGGGCCAAGGGATGAGAGGACACAATATACACAGAGGGAAAAGTGGACACCAGGTGTGGAGGAACATTCCTCACCTGCATGCTGTGGCCGGTGGAGAGATCGGGGGTGCCAGGCAGGACCGAATTCTGCCTGCTGCCTGTTTTTGTTTTTAAAATAGCTTTAATGAGATATAATTTATGAACCATAAAGTTTACCTGTTTAAAGTGTACAAGTCGGTGGTCTTTAGTATATTTATAGAAGTGTGCAACCAGTGGCCCATAATCTAATTTTACAACATTTTCATCACCCTAAGAAGAAATCTTGTATCTATTAACAGTCACTCTCCCATTCCCTTTGTGTGTACCATCCCCAACCTGGCACCAGCCCAAAGAAGCCACCAGTCTGCTTTCTAGATTTATCTGTTCTGCATATTCATGTGAATGGGATCATGCAGTATGTGATCTCTTGTGTATAGCTTCTTTCACTTATCATAAAGCACGATCAAAAATGATAGTTGATAGTTCATTAACGTTGTAGCATGTATCAGTTGTTTCATTCCCTTTTATTCCTAGGTAGTTTTCATTATATGGCTTTACCATGTTTTGTTTATGCATTCCTCAGTCCAATGCCTGTTTTTAAAGTTTTATTAGGACAGACAGTACGCACAGCTGAACCGGGAAGGTCCAGCTCTGTGGGGAAGGGGCGTCCACCAAAGGAAAACTAAGAAACAGAAAAAACTTCATCACCGGGCGGAGAGATCCAAGATGGCCGATTAACAACAGCTCAGGATTGTAGCTCCCAGTGAAAGCACAGAGAGTGAGTGGACATCGCAATTTCAGACGAATTTCTGTTGCCCACAAACTGGGAGATTCCCGGCGGAGGAGCCACGCAGGTCGCCAGCACGACTCTTTTGGCTGGCGCGGCTGTTTTGCCGGCGCCCCGGCGCGGCGCGGCGCAGCACTTTTCAGTGCGGAGTATACATGACTGGGTGCCCTTTGAGTCAGGCTCAGCTGGTCCTATCCCCACAAGGAGAACAGCAATTGGAAGCACTGAGGACTGAGAGTTTCACAGTAAGCACAGCTGAATCCAGGAAGGCCTAGCTCTGTGGGGAAAGGGCGTCTGCCGAAGGAAAACTAAGAAACAGAAAAAACTTAATCACCAACAAGCCGGACATCCACTCAGACCCAATCTGAAAGTCGGCAATTACAAAGACGACAAGTGGATAAATCCACAAAAATGGGAAGAAACCAATGCAAAAAGGCTGAGAACAACCAAAATCCGAATGCCTCTCCTCCTCCAGGGAATGGCAGCTCCTCAACAGCAAGAGAACAAGGCATGACGGAGAATGAGTGTGATGAACTGACAGAATCAGGCTTCAGAAGGTGGATAATAAGAAACTTCTGTGAGCTAAAAGAACATGTACTAACCCAATGCAAAGAAACTAA
>CAUYLG010038535.1:0-32875 GCA_963573385.1 Cacajao melanocephalus
CCGCACAATGACTCATGAAGCCGCCATGCTTGAACGGCACATCCTGTTCTACGTGTCAGTAGCCAAAATATTCTGCAGAAGTCATGCATCAACACTTCACCCTTTCCCTCAGCTCAACAGCCTCCAGGGGAGAGGTGAAACATGTATGTGCTCAAGCTCAAAATGGCCACGGTACAGCTAAGCACCGCAAACGGGAGTGATCCCCACAGGATTGTGCAAATAAGGACATCGAAACACAAATAATTGAAAGACAGCATCAAGTTTAGTAGAAAGAACTCAAAACAGATCACAATTTGAACTTTACACCTGAAAACTTGATAGCAGACTTTGGGCAAATGTTAAATTTTCTCCATCTCAGTTTCCATCACCGATCAACTGAGACTAACAATCTCAGTTCTGCCCCCTGGCAAGGCCCTGAGATTGTTTCAATCAAAAGATCCATGTAAAAGTACAAAATGTTACTAGTTTTATTTCTGTTGGTTTGCCTGTGATCATCCAGAAAAGTAAGGGTTGAGCTGACATTGAAATAACACAACTATTGTAATAACATTCTCTTTCCTTAGATGAAGTGTGACAAATGTGGGTCCCACTCTTCTTACTGTGCAGATATTTCTAATTAATCACAAGTCTTCTTTCTGGTGTGACCTCAGAAGTTCTCAGCAACACAATCCAGATAACTACAAACCAAAGTTCAGATACTGAGCTTGGGACCAAATCTATTGGCTATCCCTATACTTAAAATGCTGTCACTTTACTCTGACTCCTTTAAAGACCAACTACTTTATACCATATTTTTAATATAATAGATTAATATATTGGTGTTTTCAGGCACCATTAGCAGGTAAGTCAACCTATAGTTGGCTAGTCTAACAATTATCTCAGGCTTTCCAAGTTCACAGCCGGCGATGAGTAGAAAATCTCAAGCCTCATTTGGGAGGCAGCCATTAGCACAATAGGTTCTCAAATTTTAGCGGGCATCTGACACACCTGCACAAACACAGGTTTCTAGGGACACGCTCAGAATTTATGATCAGTGCATCCTTTGTGGAGCTCAAGAATTTGCACTCCTAATACATTTCCAAGTAATGCTGCTGGTCCAGGGACCTCAGTCTGAGAACTGCTGAAAGACAGCTGGCCTTAGAGCAAGAAGACCTCAGTTTGAGAAATCCTTCTATTTTTTATAATATCTGTACTCTTGGGGAAAAAAAATCCTAAGCCTTCAGGTTTGAGTTTAGTGCTTTGTAAAGTGGTTAATGAAGACTGATCTATTTACCTCATAATTTCATTTTGAAGATGGTTTTCTCCAGAGGATAGAGTTCAGGAGGAGAAATAGAGTAAATTATGACAGAGTAAGGAAAGGCTTGCAAACGGTAAGTGTTCTTGATGAGAAAATGCATGTTAGTGCTTTCGTTGTTAGGAAAAATGCCTGTTTATCATTTTTAATGTAGACATAATAGTTGTACATAATTATGGGCTATATGTGATATTTTGGTGTATGCATACAATGTATAATGATCGAATTAAGGTAATTAGGATATTTATCACCTCAAACATCTCAAATCTTCTAGCTCTTTTGAAATATACAATATATTGCTGTTAACTGAAGCCAACCTAAAGGTGCCTTTTTAGCTTGGAAGTTCAACCAGTTATTTATGGAACCACCACTTTCTCAGGCCTCTGAAGGGCTTTCTTTCCTCTTTGTAGCCTTGGGCCGACTGCAACAGGAAGCTGCGTGAAACATGCCAGGTCTCTACACAACTCTACCACACCTTGCTGAGGTTTACCCAAAGTCTACATGAAGTAAATGTTTTCAGAATATTCTATGTGCTTAGCCTAAGGCATTGTTCCCCTTTGCTGATTTACAGGGACTAAAGAAACACAGTCAATCAGAGATGATCTAGGGTGGAACCATCCGCCATTGGCAATGGCTCCTCAGAGTTTTGCTTGTGACTCATGACAACCACTTGCCAGGGGGAAGGGGAAGGAAATCATCTGGAAAACACCCTTAATAAAACTGAAAGAAACATTCTGGGAAAGAGGGAACAAAGTGAAAATAAAGGCAAGGTCTCCTTAGGATCTCAGTAAGTCCCTACTCAACATTTTCATTGATAGTGGAAAGAAGCTAGAGCTTGAAAGTCTAATTCCTGTCTCTGCCACTTATTGGCTGAATGCCACTGGAGATGTCTCTTCCCAGTTCTCATAATTTAAAAGCCTCAAAGAAGTAGAGAACATCTCTGTCTTTTTCAGAGCTGTGTTTTTCTCAGTGACACACATAGATTAACTGCTCAATAAATATTTATTTAATGAAAAAATGGGTAACTTAGCAAACCTCTCTTCACTTCAATTTTCTTATCATCTGTTAAATAACATTATGAATACATAGATCCTAGGGCCATCATAAATAGTCGATGGGCTAATGAACACTGCACAGAACACAGGAGGTCCTCAATAAATAGAGGCTGCAATGAATGGACATGAATCTACCAGTGAATGTATTTTTGTTCATAATCAAATGGCTTATTCATTTCACATGCGGGCATTACTGTATTTTAAGTCTTTTTAGTAGCATGTTTTGATTATCTTAGTAGTCCTAGAGGGAAAAGAATTAACCTAAGGAAAATGTATCACTGTTTTAAGTTCATGTCATAACTAATTGCCCCTAACATGATAAACAAAAACTAGTTTATTCCCTAGACAACCATACCTTAGTTCTAAATTTAAGATAACTCTGTTAACTTTTGTCAATTATATAATTCCTGGAACTTCATTTTTTTTTTTCCAGAGGATAAGGTTCAGGAGGAGTACTTAAATAAAGATCATCTCAGGGTTTCGAAAGAAGATACAATCAGCAAGCCTCTGAGAAATCGTACTTGATGACTGAGTCCACAGTCTGCTCATAAAATATAGAGTTACAGCTCTTGCTTTCACCACTGTCTCTGATGGGTCTGAAGAACTGTGAATCACTAAAAATCTCTACTTCATTAAATGGCTAGAAAGACTGTTCTAATCACAGGGCTTACCTGGAAAGTTTGCATTTCTTTTTTTTTTTTTCTTTAAATTTGGAAGACAATAGAAAGTTATGACATCCCCTCTCAAATCAGAACCATCTGCTCCTCAAGAAATGTATAATCTAGTTGGGAAGAGAGAGTATAAGCAAAGTGCTACAAAATAAGATTCATGCTTTGATAGGAGGGAAGAATTAATTCAATATTGGGTTTTGGAGGAAAGAAGAAAGTAAAAGCCTTCATAGAGAGAGTGACACTAGAACAGGGAACTGATGGTTCAGTAGGAAAGGCCAGAGTTTCAATCTTAGCAGATACAGATGAGGTGAGCAGAGAGCTAAAGGTGTGAAAGATGGAATAAGTTTGGAAAATGGCAAGTTATTCTGTGTCTAGACCATCTGTGGTAGGCTGAATAGCGACCTAATCCTAATCCCTGGAACCTGCAAATAAGTTACTTTGCATGCCAAAAGGAACTTGGTAGATATGCTTGCAAATATTGAGATCAGACTTTTATCCTGGGTTATCTGGGTGGGCCCAATGTAATAACAAAGGTTCTTATAAAAGGAAGGCTGGAGCATTAAAGTGAGTAGTAGGCCATGTGATAATAGAAGCAACAGGTTGGAATATTGCAAGGAGCGATCTGTGAGCCAAGGAGTGTAGGAAGCTTTGAGAAGCTGACATAGGCAACGAAATGGATTCGACCCTGAAGACTCCAGGAGGAACACAACCCTGCCAACACCTTGATTTTAGACTTCTGACTTCCAGAACTGACTTCCAGAACTTCCAGAACTGCCACAAAAATAAATTTGTGGCAATTTATTACAGCAGCAATAGGAAATTAATACCCCATCCTATGCAGTAAAGTGTCTAATCCTTGAGTACCTCATGAGTTTTGCTAGGGAATTTCAATGTTATTAGTGACATAGAGTAACAAAAGGGCTTCTAAAAATGAGTAATAAGACAAAGAAGAGTCAATCATTTCAAAAACAGAGACCATTCAATCCTGACCCTGAAGACCAGCAGACAAAGTCTTTCATTGCTATGCCTCCACAGGTTCTTCAAGGACTTAGAAGACATCATATGTTAAATTGAATGATTACTGTTTATGAAATGTTTTTCAGTTACATAGCCAAGATCAGTCTCAGTGATGGGAAATACTAAACATAAATATATACCCTTGGTTCAGATAGGTATAAGCGGTAGATCCTTGACTTCATATCAGTTGATTGAATAAGTAAATTTGAACTATAGAAAATAGTGAGGGATAAGAGATTGTTATATTGCACCTCACACTGATAATCTGGCTAAGCCCAGGAAGGCTGGCAAGCACCCCAGTGCTGCTTTCTTTGACATGATTGTAATAAGAAGAATGCAGGGTGATGTTAAGAAAATAGGACTAAGGCTCTAGACAATTGGATCCTTGTACTCATTCAATATATGGCCAGCCACATCAATCTTAGCAAGTTAACTCATCTGTAAAATATAGATGCCAAGTTAGATGACCTTCAAGTTTCCATTTAGCCTATATCCAACCAGTTCTCCTGCTGGAAATGCACAGAAGGATAGAAGGATCTCTCTGTTATTGGCTGTCTTTAATGATGCCTACTACCAAGTTCCCTATCAGGATCCAGCTGTTCTGGCCTTGATTTTCTGATATATCCTTGGTTCAAAGACCCCTCCTTGCAGTATTCCAACCTGTTGCTTCCCTCATCACATCTCCTACTACTTACTTCGATGCTCTGGCCTTACTTTTATAAGAGCCCTTGTTATTATATTGGGCCCACCCAGGTAACACAGGATAATAGTCTCATCTCAAGATTTGTAACCTAGCTCTTTCTTTACTTACTCACATCTCTCTTTCTGGTCTCCCTTACTTTCTTAGAAGGGTGTATCATCTTAAATAGTCTGGATTTTGAGTCAGCATTAGCTATGTTTGAATCAGGAACTACCAATTAGCAGCTGTACAACTTTAGCAGGGTACTTAGCCTCTCTTTCCTTCAGTTTCTTCATTGGTAAAATGTAGATTACAAATTCCTTGTCTCATGGAGCTATTGTAAAGATTAATAGTGATAATACCTGTAAATTACCAAGCATCATGCCACTCATAGAATAATTAATAACCATTAGCTCCTGTTATCATTGTTATTTTTATTCTAATCCCTAAACTGTAACATGTGAGGCATCTAATGATTATTTTATGATAGGACTGACAGCAGAAACTGCAAGCTGATCACCAAACCCATTTCTCCTTTTCTTGTGTATATGATAGACTATATCTCACACTCTCCCTTGCAATATAAGATGAGCAGAAAGAATGTGAGTAGAAGAGATATGCATCTCTCTAGGCCTTTCTCAAAACCTACTATGAGACTCACTCTCCATATTCCTTTCCCCTCAGGCTTGAAATAGACAAGCGAGGTGAACTTGGAAGCCACAAGTTGCAGATTGCAAAATCACATAATTGAATAAATCTCTCGTAAACACTTATTTTAGTTTGAATGAGTTATCTGATTCTGCCTGTCCTAAGAAAATATATGGTATATATTAATCTGTTCTCATACCGCTAATAAAGACAACCTGAGACTGGGTAATTTACAAAGGAAAGAGGTTTAATTGACTCACAGTTCCACATGGCTAAGGTGGCTTCACAATCATGGAGAAAGGTAAAGAAGGAACAAAGTCATGTTTTACATGGCAGCAGGCAAGAAGAACATGTGCAGGGGAACTCCTCTTTATAAAACCATCGGATCTCATAAGACTTATTCACTGTCACAAGAACAGCACAGGAAAGACCCACCCTCATGATTCAATTACCTCCCACCTGGTCCCTCCCACAAACTGTGGGAATTATAGGAGCTACAATTTAAGATGAGATTTGGGTGGGGACACAGCTAAACCATATCATGGTATAAGTGGTAGACTCATTTGCTAGCTCTAATATTTCCTCCCCCAATATCATGATTCTTGCCAGATGAACTTGAATGTCTCCTATCTTGCTCTGTCACCCACACTGGAATGCAGTGGAACAATCACAGCTCACTGCAGCCTCCAACTCCTGGACTCAAGCAATCCTCCCACCTCAGCCTCCTGAGTAGATGGAACTACAGGTTCCTGCCATCACACCCTGATAATTTTTTAATTATTATTTTGTAGAGACAGGGCTTGCTATGTTTCCTAGGCTGGTCTGAAACTCCTGGGCTCCAGCAATCCTGCCTCAGTCTCTCAAAGTGTTGGGATTACAGGCATAAGCACCACTCTCAGCCCTTTCATTCTTATGTTAGTGATCAATTAAGACATAACAGAATACCAGAGATGGGATGCCTTAAACAACAGAAATTTATTTTCATAGTTCTTGAGGCTAGGAAGCCCAAGATTAAGGCATGAACAGATGTGATGTCTGGCAAGACCCACTTCTTGATTTGCAAATAGCCTTCTTGTTATATCTTGTTATATCTTGTTATATCATGGCAGTGAACATAGAGAAAGGAAGCCTTTGTGTCTCTTCTTATAAGGACACTAACCCCACTGATCAGTGTTCCACCCTAATAACCTAATTACCTCCCAGAGGCCCTGTCTCCTAACACTATCACACTAGGGGTTAGGATTTCAATGTATGAATTTTGGGAGAACACACAAAATGAAGAAGTAACAGTGTGACATTTCTAAGCCTAGACCTTGAAAAGCCTTTATTATCTCCACTTACTCTCCTGAACTCCACTATCTCCATGAAAAGAACATTCCCAGACTAGCCCACAGGCTGAAAGGAGGATGAGAGATACATGGAGCAGAGCTACTCCAGATAATGTTCCCTAGCCACACGCTGCCCAGTACAGAATCCACAGAGAACTTGCAGATACATGTGCAAGCAACTTTGATTACCTAACTGCAGCCAACCTATACTTGTGTAGGCTATAAAAATACATGATTTTGGCCAGGCACAGTGGCTCACTCCTGTAATCCCAGCACTTTGGGAGACCAAGGCAGGCAGATCACGAGGTTAGGAGTTTGAGACCTGCCTGGCCAAGATGGTGAAACCCTGTCTCTACTAAAAATACAAAAATTAGCCAGGCGTGGTGGCGCATGCCTGTAGTCCCAGCTACTCATGAGGCTGAGTCAGAAGAATGGCTTGAACCCAAAAGGCGGAGGTTGCAGTGAGCCAAGATGGTACCACTGCACTCCAGCCTGGGCGACAGAGCGAGATTCCATTAAAAAAAAAATGAATTTTAAAAGACATGGAATATGGGGTAGCTGTTATGCAGCAATAGCTGTTGGGATTCAATAGGTCATAAGTTTGGGCAGCCAAGTATTGAGATGAGCAGGTGAACTGACCACCAATAGACTGGCAGGAGCACGGAGTAAATCCAAGAGAATCAGATACCAACATTGTCCTAAGTCTTCATGGCATGCTGTACTGAAACTCATTACATGGGTCCTGTGGGTTGATGGGAGAGTTTACTGCCACTGGAGAAAATCTAGGAGAATCTGTTTTCTTTTCTTCAACAGACATATTTTGTGCCTAATAATAATAAAATTTAATATTTGTCGACTGCTTACCAACTGACATACATTGTGATGAGTAATGAACAGATACAAGGCCAGAAAGATACACCGAAATCAATTTAAGAAAGATACACAATTACATTTACAATGTGGCAAAATAATTGCTACAATAAGGGCAGTGAAATTTGCTATTGGATAAATCAGAAAAGATACCTCAGTAAGACTTGGGGAAAAAAGGAAAATCTGGGCCAAAAATGGACAATCATTGGCCAAACAAAGGGGAATGGGTAAAGAAAGAGAACGTAAAATATAATAGGCACTGAATATTAAACTCTTACTCTGCTCCAGCCACTGCTGTGTGCTTTGCATGCATGAAGCACACCAACCATGCTTACACCAACTATGTGAAGCTAGAACTCTCCTGATGGCTCAGATGAAGGACAAAGCAAGGTCATGTGACTTGCCCAAGGCCATAAGGTTGATTGTCAGAAGAGATGTGTTTGGAATCTAGTCCTTCTGCTTGTCAAATTAAATTAAATTTGGCTTGACACTGATATGTACATAGTGAACTGTAGCCTAACTTAACATGTAAGCAAACTGCAACCTTGAAAATATATTCTTGTTCAGGTAATGTAGTCTCCACCAATCATACCAGCCAAGTATTCAGCCAATCACAGGCTGCAAACTGCTCAGACATATCCAAATAAGGCAGACACCCAAGCCATAACCAATGAGACTATTTCTGTGTGTCACTTTCTTTTTCTTTCTTTAAGTAGTGCCTGCCCACATTACTGGGTAGAGCTCTCTGAACCTTTACTGGTTTAGGGTGCTGCCTACTTCATGAATCATTTTTTTGCTCGAATAAATTATGCTAGATTTAATTTGTCAAACAGGCAACCTACAGAATGGGAGAAAATTTTTACAATCTACCCATCTGACAAAGGTCTGATATCCCAGAATTTACAAGGAACTTAAACATATTTTCAAGAAAAAAACAACCCCATCCAAAAGTGGGCAAAGGACACAAACAGATACTTCTCAAAAGAAGACATCTATGTAGTCAACAAACATATCAAAAAAAGCTCAACATTACTGATCATTAGAGAAATGCAAATCAAAACTACAATGAAATACCATCTCATACCAGTCAGAATGGTGATTATTAAAAAGTCAAGAAACTACAGATGCTGGCGAGGCTGTGGAGAAATAGGAACATTTTTTGGTGGGAATGTAAATTAATTCAACCATTGTGGAAGACAGTGTGGCGATTCCTCGAGGATCTAGAACCAGAAATGCCATTTTATCCAGCAGTCCCATTACTGGGCGTATACTCAAAGAAATATAAACCATGCTATTTTTTTTAACACAGTTTTAGCGAGCACACCACACTGTTCTCATTCTCTCTTTCTTCACGGCCACCCTGAGAACACCAAGGTCTTCATCTAGTAAAAAGAGAAGTCCCTTCCTCAAGTTCATCACCACTTTCCTGTCTTCTTGAAGATGGGGCTTTCTTTCTGGTTTCTGGGAAAGTAATCTCAAACAGCTGCTACACACCATGTTCAGAAATAGGCCAACCAGCTGGCATAATGCCAGATTGTTGGTCACAGCATCCCAAAAGCAAAAAGAGATCTGTACAGATGTTTTGCTGTAACATTGGCCTCCAAGCCTCCCATGTGAAGACCTTCCAGCCATAGCCAACATTCACTCTTAGCACGCACAAGCCAGTGACTATAGTTTCCAACAAGGGAGGCAGAGAAAGTAAGCTTGAGAGTCTATTGCTCTTAAAAGCAGTGCCAAGGCATAAAAAAGGAAAATTTCAGGACGCAAAGCCCACGCAGCGACAATTTGGGGAAGCTGCACTGGGGTACATGAGCTTCGCTGGCTAGCTGCTCAGTACAGCTGGACATAATAGGACACTGGTCTGGGAAGCCCCTTCTTGCTGCAGGCTGCCTGGTACACTAGTCAGAGGTGAAATCCAGTGAGACAAGAATATGATTCTACATTCTACTGGAGCAGCCTGGGATACTCTTCAAGCTAAGGGACATGGAAATATTTTAACCTACAAAGAAAGGGGCTTTCCATGGATTTCCCAGTAATACGCATTTATCTGAAAAGGAAAGTAGGAAAAGCCCTGCTGGACCAACAGAAAGCAGGTCTGTCTTCCACACAGTACAGGCACTGTTCTGACTTCATTCTTATGGAACAGACACCATGACGCATACTGTTTCAAATAACTGACTATTTGCTTCTCATTTGAGATGCAAAATCTACTCAATAAAATGGGTACTTAATAACCCTCTTTTTGCAACAGAACAATTGAGTTAGTTGCAAGCCAAACATTTCTGTCTCTCACCCTGATCAAACATCCATGAGTGAAGGAAGAAACCTTTCACTGCTTCTCCAACATAGCAAGCTCTTTCCTATCTTTCTGCCTTTGCATAAGCTGGTCATTTTGTCTAAAAAAACCGCTTTCTTTTTTTTAATTCCTCACATATCCTTCTGGATAACAATGATAGTACTGCTGCTAATGATGATGATAAGTAACATAGAATATGTGTGACTGTGTGCTCCGTGCCTGGCACTGCCCCTAGAACTTTATTACAGATTATTCTGTTTATTTCTAAAAGCAACTTGATGACATAAGTGATTTTACTTACCCTAATTTACAGACAAGCAAATTCAGGCGCAGAAAGATGTTTTGCCCAAGGCATATGGCGACTAAGTGCCAAAACATTGTACTACACACCAACTAAAAAGGCTAAAGTGAAAAATACAGGCCACACCAAGTGTGGTTAAGGAAACTCTCAAACATTGCTAGTCGAATAATGTAAATTGGTACAAATCACATTTGAAAACCCTTTTATAGTATTTATTAAGATGAAAATAAAGCACAAAACTAATTTTATTCTAAGGTATGTAGACCTCCAGAAAGGAAAAAATATATATATTTATATATTTCCTTAGATGCACACCTAAAGCATGTGCATCTCCACATTTTATATAATACATAAATACATTTATATATTAATATCATATATATAATATATGATATGTTATATATTATATAATATACATATATATTAATGTTAAATATATTTTACGTGCGTGTGTGTGTGTGTGTGTGTGTGTGTGTATATATATGTATATAGTGAGACAGAGTCTTGCTAGAGTGCAGTGGCACAAGCTTGGCTCACTGCAACCTCCACCTCTTGGGTTCAAGCGATTCTCTTGCCTCAGCCTTCAGAGTCGCTGGGATTACAGGTGACTGCCACTGCTTCCAGCTAATTTTTATGTTTTTAGTAGAGACGGGGTTTCACCATCTTGGCCAGGCTGGTCTCAAACTCCTGACCTCATGATCCACCTGCCTCGGCCTCCCAAAGTGCTGGGTTACAGTCATGAGCCACCACGCCCAGCAGAAAATATGCATTTATCTACTAAAGATGAACATAAGGATACCAGTAATTTCATTCCAGGATATATAGACCAAGAAATTCATACCATAATGTTAAAAGCAGCATTATGTATAATAGCCCCAAATTGTAACTATTCAAATGCCATCAACAGTAGAATGGATAAAACTGAATCTATTTGCTAAATGGAATAACAGACTACAGCATGAAAGTGAACAAATTGTAACTAAGTCTAACAATATTAAAAAGCTCACAAAAATAAGGCTAAGAGAAAGATGCTGTGAACAAAAAAAGTATATCATAATTTTACTTACATAAAGTTTAAAAACAGATAAAATTAATCTATGCTATTACAAATTAAGACAGTGATTACCCTTGGGGCATGGCAGCAACTGCAGTGGGAGCTTCTGGGATGCTGATAATTTTCTGTTCTTCATTTTGAGGCTGGTTACACAAATATGTTTACTTTAAAAACCCAGGCTGGGTTCAGTGGCTCAAGCCTATAATCCCAGTGCTTTGCGAGGCTGAGGCAAGAGGACTGCTTGAGCCCAGGATTTCAAGAGCAGCCTGGACAACAAAGCAAGACCCCATCTCTACAAAAAAAAAATAAAAGTATTAATATTAACCGAGTGTGGCGACACCTGCCCATAGTCCCAGTTACTCTAGAGGCTGAGGTTAGAGGATCATTTTGAGCCTAGGAGGTCAAGGCAGCAGTGAGTCATGATTGCACCACTACATTCCCGCCTGGGCAACAGAGCAAGATCCTGTCTCAAAAAACAAAAACTAACAAACAAGCCAAAAACTCATCCGATGGTACACTTAGAATTTCACTTTTCTAAATGTATGTATGATATACAATGTATTGCAATAAAAAGTTTAAAATTTAAAAAGAGATCTGAGCAAATTTAAAGCTCATGCTCTCAACCTCTACGGGATATATTCATACTTTAAAAATTATTCACAATGCAATATATCCTGGCATATACAGCTATTCACATGTACTTTACTTCAAAAGGCATTTTAAAATATGGCCTCTGATAGTACTTAACAACTTATGTAATGATCTGGTCCCCACTTAACTGGGAGATTCTTGAATGGGAAACCTCTGCACTATATTTCTTAGTATCCTAAACTCTTAGCATAGGATATGAAACATAATAGTATAAAACATATGAAACAGTCTTTGGCTGTTCGGTAAATTAATGAATACATTTCTGTATTCTGAATAAGTGCTGTCTATAGGACAGGCTGCACTGGGGATCAAATGTTTAAGATACGATGTTCCTATGCTACAGAAAACTGGCAGAATCAACCACTGTGATCCACCTGCACTTATCTCAACTACAAAAACAAAATTAATGTGCCAACAGAACGGAACTTTGGACTATTTATGTGCCTGATTACCGGACTGCAAAGCACTTTCTTTACAGCAAGTACTCTCCTGGTTTTAAGTGGGAGAAGTGGAGATTCAGGATGTTAAGTAACTTGTGTGGAGCCCATGAGAAAGAAACAGAGTCCAAGGATCCTTGACATCTTAGTCTTCATTCTTTGAAATCAGTGTTAAGAAATGGGCCAAGAACGGAGATTTCAGTGAGCCGAGATCGCACCACTGCACTCCAGCCTGGCGCCTGGCAACAGAGCGAGACTCTGTCTCAAAAAAAGAATAAAGAAAAAAAAAAAAAAAAGAAATAGGCCAAGAAGATACATTTAAGTGATCCCTAAATCCATGACCCAAAATGATATCCTCCAAAAAGAATCCTGTATTGCCTTTGTTTCCGTTTTGGCATTCAGGCTTTGAAGATTTCTGTTACAATTTAAGTACATTAGTTAGGAGCCGCTATATGAATCAGGTTATATCCATTAACAGTGTAGCGTTCAGTCTTTCCTGGCATTACAATGTCAATTGTGCAACATGTGACTTGTTTCAGGACTTATCCATAGATGCTCAGGGAACCTATAACACATAAGCATGTTTCTGCCAAAAACTTTGTAAACATTTTTTGTTTACTAGAATAAACGCATCCCTGTGTAGTGGAAATGGTACTGACAACAGACTGAAGTCTGAGTTAAAATTCTGTCTCTGTCCTTTAAAATGTGTAACTTTGGCAAGGACCTTAACTTTCTCATATATAAAATGGAGGTAATATTTACCTTGTAGTTATTATGAGGAATAAAGAAAATGTATACAAAGCACTTAGAACAATAGTACTCATTATTGTTACCAAAGAAGGGATATCGGTATCTATCATGGAATATTCACACTGGTTTCGAAACCCATAATCACTATAAGAAAAGAAGATATGAGAACACTAGTGTTACTAAGTCTTTCCTTGAAATGCTCTATCTGGGGCCTTAAGCAAACATAGAGGGCCCTCTTTGTCCATATAGGGTATAGGTCTGCTCACTTCTCTGCACCAGACCAAGCCCAAGATATACAGTGTTGGAATGAGCCGGACTGTGGAAGAATCATAGATGTCTCCCCTAGTTCTAAATAAAAGACTGTCATGCAGTACAGAAACCACATTTTTAGCTGAGCTATCTATAAATGAGAAGCCCTGATTTAAAAATAATGTATTTGGTATCTATAATTACCAATTATGAGGAAAATGAGTTACAGTCTAAAATTACAGATCTTAGACAATTGAATCATAAAAAAATCCTTAATAATAAAACTTTACCTGTTACAAAATTTAAACAATTGGCCCAGAACACTGTTTAGATTTTATCTTTGTCTTAGCTAGAGGGAAAAAAAACTAAACTGTGAGAAAGATTAAAATAAGTAACTAAAACTTGGTCTCCACAAAATCTGCTACAATGCTGAAAGTACTATAGCAGATATTTTTTAGAGAATATTCTCTAATTGATAAATTTAGAATTGAGGTATGCTCACAAATCTGATAGTTTGAAATTTGTGAGGTTTTACTATAGTCTAAGAGGTCAACAATGATTTTAAAATGTCCAATTAGTGGAGAAAATATAGGCGAGACAAATATTTATTCCATCACACTCAAACTCCCATAATATTGTTTTACAGTTTTTGGAAGTGCATTTTTTTTAACTTTTGACTTGAGATAATCATAAATACACATGGAGGCATATGAAATAATACAGAGATTTTCTGTACACTTTACATAGTCTCCTCCAATGACAGTCTCTTACAAAACTATAATAACACAATGAAGAAATTGACATTGATGCAATTCTCTGCCTGATTCAGATTTTATCTGTTTGACTTGCACTCATTTGTGAGCATACGTGCATTTTAGCATGTGTGTAGATTAATGTGAACTTCACTATGTTTTAAGACTGAATATTTCCATCAGAGATACCCAGTGCTACTCTTATAACCAGTCACCCCTTTCCCCCTCCCGACCTTCCCTTCTAGCAACTTCTAATTTGTTCTTCATGTCTATAATTGTGTAATTTCAAGAATATTATATAAATGAGATGAGATCATATCAAACCTTTTGATATATGCTTTTTAAACTCAACATAATTCACTTGAAATATCAATAGTTCATTCAGCATAAAATGCTAAGTAATATCCCACAGTATAAATGTATGACAGTTTGTTGAACCATTCACCCATTGAAGGACATTTGAGTTGTTTTAGTGTTTGGTTATCATGAATAAACCTGCTATGAACATTTATCTAGAGGCCTTTGTGTAGAACTAAAGTTTTCATTTCTCTGAGATAAATGTCCAACAGTATAATTATTCAGTCATATGGTAAGTATATGTTGAGTTTTGTATAAAACTGCCACACACTTTTTCAGAGAAGCAGTGAGTTTATCATTTCACACTCCCACCAGAAATGTTTGAGTGACTCAATTTATCTGTATCTTTATCAGCATTTCTTCTTATTATTTTTTATTTGTATTATTCTGATAGGCATATAGTGATATCACATAGTAATTTTAATTTGGATTTCCCTAATGGCTAATGATATTGAACATCATTTTCCATACTTATTTGCCTTCAGTACATCCTCTTTTGTGAAATATCTGTATGTTGTACATTTGTATTAATAGGGTGCAAAAGTAATTTGGCAAAAATCACAATTACTTTTGCACCAAACTAATATATATTCTAATTACATTGGGTTTTTTAAGCTAAGTTTTGAGAGTTCTTTATATATTCTGGACACAAACACTTTTGTTAGATAGGTGGTTTACAAATATTTTCACCCAGTCTGTACCTTGTCTTTTAAGCTCTTCATAGGATCTTTTGATAAACAAACATGATTAATGTGGATGAGGTCCAATGTATCCGTTTTTTCTTTTATGAATTATACTTTTTGTTTTAAGTTTGATAACTGTTGTCCTAGACATAGATCCCAAATATTTTCTCTTATATATTTTTTTCTAATGGTTTTTTAATTTTACATTTAAGTCTTTGATCCATTTTCAGTCCATTTTTGTATAAGATGTGAGGTTTAGGTTCAGGGTTTTGGTTTCTAGGTGTTTATTTGCTCACGGATGTATAATTGCTCTGACATCACATGTTGAATAAACTATCTCTTTTATTGAATTCCTTTTGTACCTCTTTCAAAAGTCAGTTGGGCATATTTGAGTAGGGTTTTCTATTCTGTTCCATTTAACTATGTGTCTGGCTCTCTGACAGTACCACACGGTCGTGATTACTGTAGCCTTTAGATGGGGTAGATGGGACTCTTCTGACTTTATTCTTTTCTCTTTCAAAATCCTTTTAGCTATTTTTGGCCTTGTGTCTTTCTTTGTAAATTTTAGATAATCTTTCCATGTCTGCCAGTAACCTTGCTGAAATTTTTATAAGAATTGGCGTTAAACCTACAGATCAATTGTGGGGGAACTGACATCTTTACCATAATGATTCTTTCCATTGTTACACCTGTTATGCCTTCTCATTTACTTAGTCTTATTTCTTTCATTAGCATGTTTTAATTTCAAGATACAGATATACATTTTTATTACTCTTATACCTAAGTATTTCAATTTTTTAAAATGATTGTGAATGATATTGCATTTTTAATATGTGTGTCTTGTTACTACAACATAGAATTATGATTGATTTTTGGGTGTTTATGTTAAGCCACTTTCCATTGCTATAAAGAAATACCTAAGGCTAGGTAATTAATAAAGAAAAGAGGTTTAATTGACTCAAGTCTTTAGGCTGTACACACTTAGCACTGGCATCTGCTCAGCTTCTGGGGAGGCCTCAGGGAGCTTTTACTGATGGCAGAAAGTGAAGCAGGAGCTGGCATATGGCTATCATTTACTGATGGCCGAAGGTGAGAGCAGGAGCAAGAGAAATCCTAGAGGGGGAGGTTCCGTATACATTTTAATGACCAGATCTCACAAGAACTCGCTTTCACTTAGACAGCACTGAGCCATGAGGGATCCACCTTCAAGATTCAAACACTTCCCACTAGGCCCCACCTCCACCATTGGAGATTACAATGCAATATGAGATTTGGGTTGGGACAAAAATTCAAACTGTATTATGCTGCAACTTTGCTGAACTCACTCATTAGTTCTAGGTGATTTTTTTTTTTATCTTAGGATTTTCCATATAGGTAATCATGTTATCTGAAAAAAAAAAAAATCTGGTTTTCCAATCTTAATGCATTTTTTTGTTTTTTGTTTTTTGTTTTTTTTTTTTTTGCCTTATTGTGGAATCTACATTTCCTGTTACTATGCTAAATAAGAGTGGTGAAGGTGGACATTCTTGTCTCTACAACAATGTAACATTTTTTAAATCTCCAAAATTAAATCTGTGCTTGTGTTTGAAATACATTTTATTATCTGTTTCTGTTCCTTTCCCTCCATAAGCTTGCAGCCTTGTGGGGACGATGTCTTCATGAAGAACAACACTAAGTAGTGTTAAATCAAGTGCAGTGTTGAATCAAGGCTGTATAGACTCTGCAATGAACCAGAATTTGAGCTTCATTTCAGAGCTACTAATATTTATGATGTGCTTAATATATGTGTCAAATATTGTTCTCAAAGTCTGAAATAAAAAGTAAAAAAAAGCAGACTCCCTACTATTTGCAAGCTTACAGTCCAGTGAGGGAGAACATAAATAAACAAATATATAATAATTAATGTATTTTAAGTGCCACAAAGAAAAGTAATAAAGCAGGTGATGAAAGAGAGAGTGATAAGGTAAGGGCAAGATTTTAGATAGTGTGGTCCAGAAAGTCCTCTCTAAGTAGGTACCATTTTTGTGGGTGCCCTTCTTCTAAATCAAGACAAGAACATTGAGACAGAAGAAATAGCAAATGCAGAAGCCCTGAAGGGAATGAACATTAGTGTATTTGTGAAATAGCAAGAGGACTGGTGTGCCCAAAAGAGAGTAAGAAGCAAAGAAGTAAGAAAGGAAGCTGGAGTTGTAAATACAGTCCAGGTGATGAAGAGTCTCTTAGACTAAAAGAATACTATGGCTTTTAAGAGTCATGTTTTTTTGTTTCTGTTTTTTTTTCTTTTCCAGGGAAGTGACTTGATGTGGTTTACATATCAAAAGGAGTATTCGATGAGTGTTGCTGCAGACTATTGCTACGAAGACCACATGTTCACAGAGTGCTGGCTTTTGTTGTATTGTCATTAATGCTATTTCATAGAATGAATTGATTTTCCTTATCACCAAGAGAATTGAGTTACTTTGCTATCTGGCAGAAAAATAACTGTGTGACTATTGACATTCCATGCTATACGAATAAAATCTAAGAACCATAAAACATACCAATCATTATTTTAGTATTAATAGTTCTCTGATATCATGCTAGAAATTGGAGCTAGGCACGGTGGCTCAAGCCTGTACTCTCAGCACTTTGGGAGGTTAAGGTGGGAAGATTGCTTGAGGCCAGAAGGTGAAGATCGGCCTAGACAACATAGTGAGATCTTATCTCTACTTAAAAAAAAAAAAAAAAGGCAGATGTGGTGGCATGCACCTGTAGTCCCGGCTACTCAAGAGCCTGAGGCAGTAGGATCCCTTCAGCCCAGGAGTTCAAAGCTACAGTGAGCCCTGATTGCACCACTGCTGGCCAGCCTGGGTGACAAAGCAAAACTCTGTCTCAGAAAAAAAAAAAAAGAAAGAAAGAAAGAAAGAAAGAAAAAAGAAAATGAAAGAAAAAGAAATTAAATGGTTTGAATTTGTTAAAGATTGTGAATATTAACTTATATACTTATTTTTGTTATTTTAATTATGTTAAAGACCCCATCCAGATGTTCTTCTAAAGATCTTTGATTCCTTGAAGACAATTTTGATCTTTTTTTTAAATTTTTGGTCTTAAAGAGCTAAAATTACTTAAAGGAGGAAAAAAAACACAGCAATAAAACCTCACTTTACCTCCTGCCACAGCCTATTCTCGTATTTACTCTCCAGAGGCTTCCCTGAATACATCACCTCTGCTTACACTCTTCTTCCACATTTATTCAGTTAAATTAGCTTTCTTTATCCTCAAAATGGTATTCAGGTATCACCACTTTTTCAGAGACAATTAACCAGTTCCTCTTATAGACTTAGGTCAATATTTTCTGATCATCTTATCAATACAAAGAATGATAAAACTAGGTGACACTTGAGCATTTATTTTCCATCAGAAAAACAAATAACATATTGTATTATTGTTCTCATCATCATATTAATATGAAAAGTGAGATTTAGAGGCATTAAGTAACTTATGTAAGGTCCTGGAACTATCATATTACAGAGTTTAAATTTCAACTTTGTCAGGCTTTGTGTTACTGGGATTGCAATCATTACTTATATCTACGGTTTCCAAAGTAGGCATGCAGATATCCTGAGCTGCCCCAACAAACTTAAAGGAGTGCTACAGTAGATAGTTATACTTTGAGGGAAACATAGTGTTACTCTATGACTCTCAGACCCTGTAGAAACCTCTTGCTTGAGGTAGTTCAGAGGCTCAACATTAGGTTACACTACATTACTTTCAATGACACCATAAACTGAGTGTTTCATGGTTGCTGTGTTAAAGGACAAATACTAAGCAAAAAACCTGTGTGGAAGAGGAAATGAGGGTGGTCATGTCTAATCCGATTCCGTGTTTTGACAAGCTGTATTATGCCTGACAGGTGTACATACTGCATTGATTAGTAAGTAATTGTGGCCACTTAAGAATGAAATAAAAATAGTGTTTTTTCTTTCAATGTATGTGTTACTTTTTCTGTTCAAATGGCTACTAAGTTGTCAAGGCATAAATATGTATTACCTTGCCTGGACCTGGCTGAGTGTGGTAGCTTAAGCCTGTAATCCCAACACTCTAGGAAGCCAAGGTAGGAGGATCACTTGAGCCCAGGAGGTCGAGGCTGCAGTGAGCCATGACTGTGCCACTGCACTTCAGCCTGGGTAGACAAAGTGAGACCCTGTCTCAAAAATAAATAAAGTTTCCTGGACCTAACTAGTTAATAAAGGCAACTTTCAAGTATTTCTTTTAGTCTATGCGTGTTGTGAAAAACTTATTAAGACACTAAAGACATCATGAATGGAGAAAGTTTGGAAATCTCTGGCTAGATATTTGTCTCATCTACCAAACTGAGATTTTCTTGAATGCAGGATAAAACCAGATTGGTGGAAGTAGAAATCAGAAACAATCTTTTTCTTCTGGTCTGCCTCTCTTCTGTAAGAGTTGGAAGACTTTTGGCTACAAGAAACAAACAATCTGATACACACTGTCTTGAATAATAAGAAGGAGAAGGGGAGGCATACAACGGGCACTGACCCTGTGTAGCATCTCCCCAGGGATAATCACATTGATACTTACCAAGGAATTAACTGAAAAATCCTTACAGGACAGATGCAGAAATTTCACGAAAAAAAAAAAATCTAACCAATGCTATTAGGCATTTAATCTCTATTTATGAGAGAAAAATATGTGAATTTATAATTCCATTGCAAAAGATTTGTAGAGAATTGCCAGCTGACTTAGCTGCAAGAAGGGTTAGACAAAAAAAGGTATGTCAAGATTTCTGTCCTTCATGGAATATTCACGAATAGAAGCAGCCCTGTTTTTCCCTTCCAGATGAATACTAGAGTCACCAGATTTACTCATTAAAAATTCAAGATACTTGGTTCAATGTGAACTTCAGATTTCAAAAATAACTTTTTAGTATAAGTATGTTCAAAATATTGCATGGGGCAAACTACTACTACAAAGTTATTATTCTTTTTTTGTTTTTTTTTTCTTTTTTTTCCCCTAAATCTGCTTGCTAGGGAACAAAGTTATTATTTATCTAAAATTCAAATTGAACTAGGTGTCTTGTATTTCACCTAGTAACTGCAGTGGAAACAGAAATTCACTTCAAAATATAATTATCAACAGAATTAAAATATCATCATTTTGCAACCCTTAATCAAATAAAGGATCTAGAATTGTGATTTTTGAAGTGTGGTTCCCTGCACAGAGGCATCACCACCATCTGAGAACTTGTTAAAATGCAAATCCTTAGGACTCATTTCATCCCTACTAAAGCAGAAATATTGGGGTTGGGGTCCCCAAAAGTGTGTTTTAGCACACAGTGTTGTGGTGATTCTAATCAATGAGTTGAGAACCACTTACCTAGGCAATTTTGGTAGGCAGAGTAATCTTCCCCCAAATATGTCTATACCCCAAAAAGTAAGTTAATATCATAGGTTACCTGACAAAGAAGAATTAAGGTGGTAGACAGAATTTTGATTGCTAATTTGCTGACCCTAAGACAGGAAGAAAATCCTGTGTGATTCAGGTGGGACCAATGTAATCACAAGAGTCTTTAAAAAGAGTGAGTCAGGAGAAAATGTAACTGTGGGAAGAGGGAATAGAGAGATGTAACATGACTGGTTTTGGAGATGGAGAAAGCGTCATGAGCCACGGACTGTGGGCAGCCTCTAGAAGCTGGTGAAGGAAATGGATTCTCCCCCAGAGTTTCCAAAAAGAAATGGACCCTGGTGACACCTTGATTTTAGTCCAGTGAGACCCTTGTTGAGCATCCCACCTACAGAACCGTAAGATACACTTTGTTGTTGAAGCCGTCAAGTTTGTGGTCATTTGTTACAGTGGTGACAGAAAACCATTAGAGCAATGGCCATCTATGCCTGCTAAAACCATTAGCTAAAAAGTCAATGCTCTAGTATAGAAATGGGAATGGGTTGGCAGTTTATATCAAAATCCTACTGTGTTTATTCATATGTATTGTTGAAAACTTATTTTACACACATACGCAGTTTATGTCTTTTTAACTAACCATTTATTTATAAGGTTTCTAATTACAGACTAATAATAGTAACCATCAGCTATATTTAGGAAATCAAGAGGCCCAGATTGCATATTAGTAGTCAACATACTATTGAGCAGAGTGAGAAAGCCACAGGTAAGGAGCGCTGTTGAAGACTGTGCTCTAAACAGAGCTTCACCTGTTTGTTTGGAATGATGTCTCGCACAAGAGGTCTAATGTACCTATTTTCTCCCTTTTTATTCTGAGCAACAGGAATATCCTTGGTAAATAATTCTGCAAATAGGCCTAGGAATAACTTGAGAAATAAGGGAATGCACAGATGACCCAGAGGCCTCAGCACAGCCACAGAAAGAAATGTTTATATCATGACTTGACCACAGACACAGAATGCATCAAATTTTAAGTTTCCCAAGAAAGAGTTCCATTTTCTTCACACATTCTGTCTGTACTTAATCCTGTCTAAATTAGCATGAAGGAGAAATATTTACATAAATGCAACCAGTTACCTAAAATATGGAAAAAAATAGGGATTTTCTGGTACTTTTTATTCCTATTGAAAATAACATCTTTGGCCATGTGAAACCTTTGCCAACACTTCTGGCTGTCAAAGAATCTTTAATTTTTGTTCATTGAAGTATCACTATTCTCATAGTATCAACGGTAATATGCAGCTGTTAAAAATGCGTTAAGATATAGATCAGTGCATCTATATGAATGACATGGACCCTCTTCTCAAGAAATGTACCTTTGGAGACTTTCTTATTGGTGTGGTCATGCAGGCTGGGCATGGCCCTATTCCAGGAAGCTCCATTTACCTAGGCATGTGACAATGACACTGTCATTGTACCATGTGGCAGCTCTGCTCCCAGACATGTCCCAACAGCTCACTACCCCCGCACTGGAAGCTTATCTCCTCTTTCATACATTTCTTATCAGGATAATTTTTTAAATCTTACCATCTGACATGAAGAATGATTCACATAAGGATCAAATAGTTCCCTTTAGCCCTGAGATTTTATAGGACTATAATTCTGTTCACTTTTGGAAGACTTTGGCATTTGATAGAAGAATAAAGCTAACCCCACTCATTCTTCAAGGCCCAACTCAAATCTTATGTCCTCCCTGACACCACCTCCTCTATCACTGCCTTCTGTAAACTCCTCTAAAAATTATGATCCCAGGCTCAGGCAAGAGCAAACTAGGGCTCTCAGGAAAAGAGCTGTTGAGAATGAGAAAGATGCCAGAATAAGTTAAATAGAAAGTTATGAAAACCAACAAGGAGTGTGGCCAGCGTTTCAAAGGACATTCTCCTAGTAAGTACGGTGGTCCCAGCCTTGGGTAGAATGGCCACCACCATGCAGGAAGGTGTGTGGAGAAGGACAGAACACATACAGAAGGAAGAGGTTATTCTGCTATAGATTCTAGCTATTACTCCAATGATAGCAGAATCGTGGTTGGTGAGGGTAGGCTGAGAACAGCATCGAGCTCCACAGGAATGGGCACTGGTGAGAGAATGCAGATAAGCAGAGTGCTGAGACATGGTTAATTGGGCTGGTCTCTGTGACAGTGGAAGTCCCAGATGGAAACAAGGAAAAGTGTGTGTGTGTGTGTGTGTGTGTGTGTGTGTGTGTGTGTGTGCGCGTCGCAGAGAAGAGAGAGAAAGAGAGAGAGAAGGATATGGGGCCTGAGTCAAAAACCCACTTGTGGTGGGGCCCAGTGGCTCATGCCTGTAATCCCAGCACTTTGGGAGGCCGAGGCAGGCAGATTACCTGAGGTCAGGAGTTTGAGACCAGCCTGGCCAACATAGTGAAACTCTGTTTCTACTAAAAATACAAAAATTAGCAGTGTGTGGTGGCTTGTGCCTGCAGTCCCAGCTACTCAGGAGGCTGAGACAGGAGAATCATTTGAATCCAGGATGCGGAAGTTATAGTGAGCCAAGATCATGTCACTGGACTCCAGCCTGGGTAACAGAGTGAGACTCCATCTCAAAACAAAACTAAACAGAACAACAACAACAACAAAAAACCCAGTTGTATGAATTCAGGCAGATAATTCCTGGATTAGCTTTTAAGGGCCAGGAAATCTAGACACTGGAATAAAATAGTAAAACTCATTTGCATGTGTACTTGCTGATAGACTAGGGCTGCTAATGTCTCCCATGCTCTGCTGTATCTACCCAGGGCTGAAAGGGTAGCAAGTAAAGAGTGAATAATGAAATAATGAATTATTGAATAATGAATTATTGATATTTAATAATGAATTATTGAATACTAACGATTATTCAATAAAATGAGGAAGGCAGGAGCAGTCTATTTTATTCATTTTGGTTTCTGATCATTCCATGTGTGTCTAGCTAGAAAATAATGAAATACTAATAAATATATACACATAGAAAATATAGAATTACATGTATTTTATATAATAATCTCATTGCATGCAATACACACAAATATTACCCATAATATAGCTTATGTATATTTAGCACAATTCTACATGTTGTGAAGTGCTCAATTACTATCTGTTGAATTGAACTTTGGCATAGTGACACTCAAATCATTATTCTTTCATTTTCTAGCTTCAACTGGATTAATATGCTAAAAGTAACGTCTCATTTAAGCCCTTGTCTTTACAAAATCCTAAGAGCTGGGTAAAGCACTCCAATTATTTTTTAGGACTATTCTGTGTCCTATAGGGCAAGACAGTAGCCACTGTTTAGAGACCATGCCCAGGACATAGCTCATGGTAGGGCCTGATGACTAGGAGTCATTAAACCAACTGTTAGAGATGGGGTGGGGGAGGTTTATTCGAAGCAGTAGAATGAAATCACAGAATTTGTGACATCTCCAGGTCCAGTTACTGTTGCAACAGGTGACAAGTTCACACACTCTCCTTACAGCAATCATGAGATTCCCTAAAATTCCTTCCTAAAAATCTTGAAAGTATTTTCCCTCTTCTGATTCAGCTGCCTCCATGCTCTTCCAAACCAGTTACTGATTACACACACATAGCATTTCATACATGTATACACAAGCACACACACACAACAGTGTAACTTCTAATAGCCTAAAGAAGTATGACTCATAGATTGGAGTTGGGGAAAAGGAGGCGTTTTTTATTTCTCACCTTGAAAAATAGTGTCTTATTGTGTTGTTATAACAGTCTATCTCTTTTCATAACATATTTGAGATTCATGAGATTTAAAATATCACTAGAGTTTATGCTTCTATTAAAAAATTGGGAAAACAATTCCAGTAAGATGTGAATCCCTAAATAATTGCTACAAGCTTCGTAACAAGGGGCTATTTACTCCTTGCTTATGTGCATTGGGAGGGTCTTCAAAACACGGTTAAAACAGAAAAGGGCAGCTTGCTGTACTCTAATCATTTAAGTGAAAAAAGTTGATTCAGATGACAGACCAACTACCAGACACAGCAGCCAGACGAAGACCCCTTTATGCAGAGCTGCTTTAGTCTCACTAGATAAAGAAAGGAAGGAAATCAGAGTTTATTTTAACGATCCTATCCTGTCTTCCATCATAATGTAAACAACCATCCCCCTTTCTGTTCAGATGACATGGTTTTCCATAGCCTCACAGAGCCACAAATACGAGCCACACTAAATAGCTGCTGCTGGCAGAAGATAAGGAAGAAAGAAAGTGCCCAAATGAGGTTTATTTATTTTATCTGAGACTGCAACTGTCAGACTGCAAATACCATACACTTTATTCTGGACAGGCTGTCAACTTCAAAGAAGAGATACATGGAGAAGAGTCTGGAATCTTCTCACCACCATTAAGCAAAGCCCCGCCAAGTTAGGCTGAACTTCTCTAGTGTCTGTGAAATGAAACACACACACTGTAGGTCGCAATTTTGCTGACAGGTAGGTGTTGCTAAGAAGTCCATTGCTTTTTAAGGGGGTCAAGAACTGCCAAGAAAGAAAACTAAGTGCGCAGTGGACAAAAGCTGAAGTTTGTGTTAACCTTTGGCCAACGGTATTCCTGGCCTTTTGGCATTACTCATTCCAGTATATTTTAAGAAGGAGGACTGTGTTTTCTGACTGTAAATATGAGAGCAGCAGGTTGAACCAGGATACACCAAATATTTTTCTAACTGAGGGAGACCAGTGTAGAATTTAGATGCCAACAAGATGACTAAACAGCCATTTGTCTCATATTTACTCATTTAAGGCTGATGGGAGTGGAAAGAAACAGCTGCTGTGAGCTATTTCTATTGGGAAGCAATAAGATACAGCATACCATAGGAGATTATTTTAAACCCAAAGTATATTGTTGACGCAGGTCTTTTATAGAAACGTCATATTCTGTCACCTTCTTTGTCAATAATGTAGATGCACAAAGCAGTTTAAACTGGATCTCCTTGGTTAAGTGTTTGTTTGTTTGCTCGCTTGTTTTTTTGTCAGCACACTTTACCTCTCAACCATAAAGTATTTTGTGTGATAAAACAGAAGAGTTTGGCTGGGCATGATGGCTCGCACCTATAATCCCAGCACATTGGGAGGCCAAGGCAGGCAGATCACCTGAGGCCACGAGCTCGAGCCCAGACTGAGCAACATGATGAAATCCCTTCTCTACTAAAAATACAAAAATTAGCCAGGCGTGGTGGTGCCTGTCTGTAATTTCAGCCACTCGGGAGGCTGAGGCAGGAGAATCGCTTGAACCCAGGAGGTGGAGGTTGCAGTGAGCGGAGATCATGCCATTGCACTCCAGCCTGGGTGACAAGAGCGAAAACTCAATCTCAAAAAAAAAAAAAAGTTTGTATCCAAAGTTAGAACTTAAAAGAAAAGAGAAAAATGACATATTGTGTGATATTAGTCTTTTGTTTGTTTTGAGATGGAGTCTCGCTCTGTTGCCCAGGCTGGAGTGCAGTGGCGTGGTCTCTGCTCACAGCAACCTCCCCTTCCAGGGTTAAAGCAATTCTCCCTGCCTCAACCTCCCAAGTAGCTGGGATTATAAACCCCCATCACCACACACAGCAAATTTTTTGTATTTTTGGTAGAGATGAGGTTTCACGTATTGATCAGGCTGATCTCAAGCTCCTGACCTTAGGCGATCCACCCGCCTTGGCCTCCCAAAGTGCTGGGATTACAGGTGCGAGCCACCACACCCAGCTGATATTAGTCCTTACTGGTGACAAGAACTTCTGTTAATTATGAAGTAACATCTTTACAGTTCATATATGACATCGAACTGTTAAACAAAAGGGTTCCCTATCCAGACCCCAAGAGAGGGTTCTTGGATCTCACACAAGAAAGAATTCATGGTGATTCCGCAGTACAAAGCAAAAGCAAGTTTAGTAAGAGAGAAAAGTAGTAAAAGAACAGCTACTCTGTAAACAGAGTAGGACATTCCCAAAAATAAGAGGAGGAACGCATCCACCTAGATACAATACTCAGATGTATGGGGAGATGTGCTCTGCTACAAATGTTTGTGATAAAGGATCAATTTTCTTAATTACCATATTTTTCCAGAATCAATGTTATTATATTTAAAGCAAAATTAGGAATGTCTTTGTTCTCCAGATATCAGGATATCTGGACACTTCCAAGTCTGTATCTGTTGATTAATTTGTTCCCTTAACCATAAATATCTAGAGACCTAGAATACCTTTCTTTCTGGGAATGCAACCCAGCAAGGCCCCCCCTCATTTTCCTAGCCCTCACTCAGGATAGAGTCACTCTGGTTTGAATGCTTCTGACAGAACTACCAAGATACCCTAACCTTTTTTCACAAGCATTCGGTAACCACCTCACAAAAACCTTCAAGGACTGAATTCTTGAGTACATTTATTTTTCCATTATTAACATTTCCAATGCATCTTCCAAGGCTCACTTTTTAGTCTCCCTCCACCAGCAAAATAACCCAATCTAGATTATCTGGAGTAACATATTTGCATTTTATTTACCATTTTAGAAAACTCAATCCAGAAATGCCATTCTAAGGAAAGCTCTCTGTTCTCAAAGCACTGCAGAGCCAAAAGAAAATTTGGGAGCACTTAAAATTCAGCATTCCCTTTCACAAATATACCCTCAGCACCAAGCAAATTGTCTGGCACATAATACGTGCTCAATAAATGTTTTGTTGGTTGATTGATACTAATGGCCTTTTATTCAGAGTCCCATAACCTTTGTTCCCAATATGGGTTCTCATTCAAAATTCTTGCTATAGACATGGAAGGTCATTGTGGGGATACTGAAATAAATGGGTACCACATATCTGGCTTTTTGCTGTTTGTTTATTTGCAAAATCCCTGGCAGTTACTTTTTGTTGTAGTTATTACAGTGGTTGTTCGTTTGTTTTGTTTTATCTGTTTCTTTCTCTAAAAGAGTAGCATGGAAAACATACTAGGTACCCTTTCTTAATGGTGCCATTATGAGTCCAGTTATTGCCAAGACACACACACACACACACACACACACACACACACACACACACATACACACACACACGTACACGAGAAGGCGGAGAGAGAGAGGTATGAAACTTATATAGGAGAATTCTCTCAGGACTTCAGTCATCCTCAGAAGTTCAATCATCTGCTTTTATCTTCTACTACATTTTTCTCAAGGAAAATTTTGCTTTTTAAATTAATTCACAAAAGCTGAAGTTTCTAGTCTTCCCATCCTAAAGTCCAACATGTCTTTAATGACGGTAGTTCAGTTCTGTGCTTGAAGCAATTTTACAGAAAGCCCATTCTGACCACTTATACACTATAACCTAGGGGAAATTTTTAAAAGTTTGAACAGGGTTTCACACAACCTAGTTGCAGAAATAAAATGAGGATACCTATTTTCTGTCTTCCAGTTCAGTCCTTTTCACTATAGCCAGCCAAGACTTTTATCCAGAAGACTTTGTATTCTCATAGATAACATTAAAAATATATATATTAACAACAATAATCACACTGTGAAATGATTCCTCTAGTGTGATAAATCCACCATGCATCTCAATGACGCAGAATGGTGCCAAGTTAAATAGAATTACCTTTTGCCCAGAGGAATTGGAAGGTAATGATATAAATGATGCAACCTTGGGTAAACTGTAGAACAAGAAGGAGATCGATCAGAGGGCCCAGGAAATGCTACAATGGTGGTAACCTGAGAATTTCTAGTGGGAAAGAGCTTAATGAGAACTAAACAACTATTAGTTCTTAAAAAAGAAAAAAAATCTACTCCAGCTGACAAATAACTAGTGCTTTCCCATAAATACAATCATTGTTGTGTCATAGCTGCTGTCAAAATTGTCCTTCCCTTTCTGTCACGTGAGTCTTAACTTCATTCAAGCTGCAGTGGCAGCTTGGCCAACATGATGAAACCTTCTCTCTACTAAAAATACAAAAAGTTAGTTGGGTTTCGTGGTGCACACCTGTAATCTCAGCTAATGGAAAGACTGAAGCGGGAGAATTGCTTGAACCTGGGAGAGGTTGCAGTGAGCCAAGATCGCATCACTGCACTCCAGCCTGGGCGATAGAGCAAGACTCCACCTCAAAAAAAAATAAGAAAGAAAGAAAGAATAAAAAGAAATCAAATCAAATCAAACTGTGTATATCAAACAACCACTCAGTAGACTACCCATTAAAAAAAATTCAGTATCTTATTTCTTCAGATAAACAGAAGGTCTCTGCATTTTCCACTTATTTGTATTTCCCAAACAGATAAGTATAAGTCAAAGTATTTCTTTTAATTATTTAATTATATTTTTAACTTACAAATAATTATACATATTGGGGGGAATGTGATGTTTTGAGATATACTTACAATGTTGAACAATTATGTTAATTAACAAATCTATCACCTCATATACTTATTTTTCTGTGGTAAAATCAATTCAATACATTTCTAATAATAGACTGACTCTGGCCAGGAAACACATCCAGAAGTTAAAGAAAGAGGCATGGGGAGTAACAGCAACAAGATGGATGACTAGAAGCTCCTAGCGTTCTTCCCACCCCCACAACAAAAAAACCAAAACAATGAATAAAGAGCTACATTTCAACCAAAAACCAAAAGGAAGTTCCTGCAGACAGCAATAAGCAGCAGAAATCCTGTAGAACACAGAAACTCAGGAGGGCTACATAGAGAAGGTAAGAAAATACCTTGCACCTATCACCCTATTCCCCTAGTGAAGACCAGCTTGGAACTAGGAGGGAATGCTTCCTGCAGGAAAAACGTAAGAGAACCCCAGCAACTTATCATCATTACTGCGGACACCTGTAGTCTGCTACCAAAGACTCCTGCACTCCTTACAGGCTCTGAGCCCAGCTAAGGGAGGCCCCCAGAGTTCAGCTAAGGCCCCCAGAGTTCAGGGAGGCCCCCAGAGTTCACACAATGAGTTTCCCCAGAGAAAGACACTGTGTCCCAACCCTTGTGGCCCATGCTGCTACTGCTCTGCACCTTCTTGGAGGCAGAACCACTGTTAGACTGTGTCCTGTACAATCTAACAGTTAGAAGGCACAATCATGTTACTCCTTCATCCTTGAAGCTTTGCCACCACTGCAATATAGCCACTTGGTAGTGGACCATCCCTGAGTCAAGCTGCTACTATACCAAAGTTATATACAAAGTTATATATATGCTACTACACAGGGCAAAGTTATCATGGAGCTTCTCCATCACTTCCATTCCAGTCACTGGCATACCCGCCCCATAGGACTAAGCTGAAGTGGAGTGCCTTTTGGAGTTTGCAGGCCTCCAGCACACTGGAGCACTCAAGCCTCCTCCATGTGCCATAGGTGAGGCATCATCCTTTCCTTTGGGGGCTTCAATCCTGCAGGACACTGGAGAAGATGTACCTCTTTGTTCCCCTACTGATGCATTGCCCTGTCCCAGGGGATTTGGAGGCTCTGCTGACCCATGTAGCCATGCTTTCTAGGACCAAATAGAAATAGGGCATTGACTGAGATGTGTCACCCAGCCCACCAGGCCAAACAACTACAGTGCTGCACCTGTGTGAAATTGGACAAGCCCCTAGTCTGAGCAGCTGAGATGCTTCACCTCTCCAGGAGATAGAAGTATGGCTGTGTTTCTCCTCTCTCCCTGCAGTCTAATCCACAGCAACATCTCACCATTCCTGTGTTCTTGCTGCTTCTGTATCTGGCCCCAAAGAGCCTGAGCTACTCCCATGTTCCACCACCCTAAGGTCCAGAGTAACTCCACATGGCTCCTTGTCCACCCAAGCCCAAACTGCTGCTGTGTCCTGTTGGTTTTGGGTCCTGAATTGGAGCAGTGCCCTTCTTGCTGGGACCCAAGCCTCCAGAAGACCCTTCTTCACCAGTAATATGCCAGTGCTGCACATTGTCTCCCAGGATAATATTCACAGCTATATTGCAGGCCCCTGGATCCAAGATACTGAGGTATGCCTTAGAGCAAAGAGCTCCAGCTTAGTGGGGGAACTACAATAATTCATGACTTGAAAAGTTAACCCGTTCTTTAAGTGGAAGAGAAGAGAAAAATTACTACTATGAATACATATGAGAGTATAAAACTCACAGGTAAAAATAAATACATAGTTAAATTCAGAATACTCCAACACTGTAATGGTAGTATAGAAATCATGTATATACCTAGTATGAAAGTTACAGGTCAAAAAGGTCAAAAATAACTAAAGCTACAGTAAGTTGTTAAGGACTGCATAATATAATAAGATGCAAATTGTGACACTGAAAATATAAACTGCAGAGAGGAGAGTAAAAGTTTACATCTTTTTTTGTGCAGTAGAAGTTACATCTTTATCAGTTTTAAATAGTTTACTATAAGATGTTTTATGTAAGTCTCATGGTAAACACGGAACAAAAAACTTCAAACAATAAAAAATCTTCAAACAATAAAAAAAGGAATCAAAGCTTAGCACTACATAAAGTTATCAAAGTACAATAGGAGAGGAAGAAACAAACAATGGAGCTGCAAAACAACAGAAACAAATAACAAAATTGCAATAGGAAGTTCTGTCAATAATAACCTTAAATGTAAATGTATCAAATGATCCAATCAAAACATACAGAAGAGCTTAACGATTTTTTTTTAAAAGGTGAATATCTGCCTATGAGAGACACATTTAAACTTTATTGACATATATAGGCTGAAAGGGAAGGGACAGAAAAAAAGACATTCCACGAAAATGAAAATAAAATATATGAGAATGGCAATACTTATAAAAGAAAAATAAATTTCAAATCAAAAACTGTCACAGGACACAAAGAAAGTTGTGATAATGATACAAAGCTCAATTCATCAAGAATACATAATTTTAAATCTATATGCACTCAACACTGGAGAACCTAAGTACATAAAGAAAATATTACTGGACACGAATAAAGAAATAAATAGCAGGCCGGGCACAGTGGCCCACACCTATAATCTCAGCACTTTGGAAGACCGAGGTGGGCAGATCCCCTGAGGTCAGGAGTTTGAGACCAGCCTGGCCAACATGTTGAAACCCCGTCTCTACTAAAAATACAAAAATTAGCCAGGCATGGTGGCAGACACCTGTAACCCCAGCTACTCAGGAGGCTGAGGCAACAGAATCGCTTGAACTCGGGAGGTGGAGGTTGCAGTGAGCCAAGATTATGCCATTGAACTCCAGCCTAAGTGACAAGAGTGAAACTCCATCACAAACAAACAAACAAAAACAAAAACAAAAAACCCACTAGGCATTTCTAGAATAGCTTAAAGTGATTTACGTCCACTTTTAAATTCAAAGGGTTAGATGAACACTTTATACTTCAGAATAAAAAGGTGTGGAAGGTCCTGCAAATTCCCTTCCTGATGCAATGTCATTTACTAAGCCCAGGTCATATGTGCTTTAGAACTACACAATTCTCCAAGATAGACCACATGTTAGGCCCCTCAAAAAGTCTCAACAAATTTGAGAAGTTTGAAATCATATCTGACATTGTTTCAGATTATAATTATATGAAACTAGAAATTAATAACAAGGAATATTGAAAAATTCATAAATTTGTGGAACTTAAGCACCATGCTACTGAACAACCAATATATCAAAGAAAAATCCAAAGGTCAATTAAATATCTTGAGAAAAATAGCAATGGAAACACAACATACCAAACCTATGGGATACAGCAAAAACAGTTCTAAAAGTGAGTTTGTAGTAATAAAAAACCTACATTTAAGAAGATGAGGGAGAGAGATCCAAGATGGCCGTTTAGCAGCAGCTCAGGATTTCAGCTCCCAGTGAAAGTGCAGAGAGCGAGTGGACGCTGCAATTTCAGACGAATTTCTGTTGCCCACAAACTGAAAGATACCAAGCGGAGGAGCCACATGAGTCGCCAGCACGACACTTTTGGCCGGCACGACTGTTTTGCCGGCACCCCGGCTCGGTGCTTCTCGGTGCGGAGTATACGGACTGGGTGCCCTTTGAGTCTGGCTCCGTTGGTCCCATCCCTACAAGGAGAACAGCAATTGGAAGCGCTGAGGACTGAGAGTTTCACAATAAGCACAGCTGAACCCGGGAAAGCCAAGCTCAGTGGGAAAGGGGTGTCCGCCAAAGGAAAACTAAGAAACAGAAAAAATTTCATCACCAACAAACTGGACGTCCACTCAGACCTAACCTGAAAGTCGGCAATTACAAAGACGACAGGTGGATAAATCCACAAAAATGGGAAGAAACCAGTGCAAAAAGGCTGAGAACACCTGAAATCAGAATGCCTCTCCTCCTACAGGGGATCGCAGCTCCTCATCAGCAAGGGAACAAGGCCTGATGGAGAATGAGTGTGATGAA